>CM056588.1:36309429-36344429 GCA_029721435.1 Gymnothorax reevesii
TAATGCTGAAGTATGAAAAAGCAGAAACAAAAGCTATTGTAAACAATACCTCAAACGATAGAACGACGAGCAGTTTTATCATCAATCTAAAGAAGTATTGGATTATGGAATAGTGCGTGATTTGTGGAAATCTTACTCACCTTATTCTTTGGTCACTAAACTCCTACGTAGGTGGTGAAAAAACTTGTTGCTGGTGGCCTCGGGCATCCTTTCTGAAAAAATGATTTCATCTTTATGCCTGAGCCTCCATGACGTTGAGAATGGACGAAGTTTCACTTGGAGCATGATTCTTCAAAATGTTCTGGACAGAGCGACATATTCTACAAAGTTGGATTCTTGAAATCATGTCTGTCTGCAGACACATTTTTCCAATTTTCTTCTCGCAATCAAATACTTGGGAGAATGATACATTCTAATACCTGGCGTGAAGGACGAATTCTGACAATTTGTCGGCTTCGAGCAACAGAAATGCAATATCGTCCTTGTTGCCACTGATTTTGCCCACAATATACAATGCTTAACCAAACCTCAAGTTTCAAAATGACATCAGTGGCTGTTTTGCAGTTTGATTACCACTTTTGAGGAGCTAATGGCACAACTTTGACGACTTGTAAAATTATTTTAGCCCTTAACATCTTACAAATGTGTACTTCAAACCAGACATTTTATAATTTTATGAGAAAATTTTGCGTAGGCACTTTAAATAACACAAATTAGAAATAGAGGGGCAAACGCTTGACTGAATCATCTTCAGTCTTTCTCACAGCGGTGAGGAGTCTTCTCGCCTACAGCCTGTTCTGAACCTCCTGTGTGCAGGAACATACCAGGAGCTGATAGGCTGCAGTATGCTGAGGAACAGCTGCAATAGAGGTCATTGATGGAGGATTAGATATGGAACTTGATAGAAATGGATGGAAAAGGGGTGCTGGTCACTGCTAATAAGTGACTTAACTTCAGTTTCAAGTTTGAGGGTGATGTTGGTGTATTTTGACAGTGTGGGGGTGAAGGGGTATGCTACCTTTGTTATCACTGCAGCGGGAATTGCCACACCTCCCCAAATTATATTACCAATGGCCAATGTAGAGAAAAACTTTTAAAGTGGCCGAGAGTGACTCAGAACTGACCATAGTGAGATCATACTGAGCTCATGTTATGACCACTCATAGATCATCTGAAACTATTTCTGGACCACAGTGAGACAATGCTTAGTCAGTGGAAATGAGCCCCACTTGTGTAGTTTTAAAGTTCTGTCCAATCAAGGTTGAAGTGAAAAGCAAAACAGGTCTCTAGATATTTCTGAATGCATCATTTCTTCGCTGTTCTGAGGACATTCATAGTTAATCATACTAAGACGACTCATGGACCATAATAAAACTGCTATTGGACTGTACTTAGATCTGATTAAGACTACTCATAGATCAGTTGGAAACTGTTTTTGGACTATACTGAGAATTTATAGACCACTCATAGCCCATACCAAAACTACTCTTTGTCTGTACTGAGATCATATTTGACCATTCATAGACCATTCTAGAACCTATACTGAGATCATCCTGAGATCACTCATGGTGATGACTCTGAGACAAAGATGAGGCTGAAACCTCTGATCTCATTCTTGTTGACCTATGAGGGGAGCTTCAGCAGTCGAGGGTGTGGATTCCGCCCAGATGACTGTGAAATTGGTGAAATGGTCTTCCTGTTTTCTTTGGTCTTGTTTTTTTCAGTACTTTTTTATTCACTTCATAAACACCTGCAGCCTATTTACAGAGAAGCAATGAAAGTGCGAGAAAGTAGGCTTTTTACATTGTGTCAGGGAGGAATTATATGGGAAAATGGGAAGCAGTCAATCTGATTTAAACAAGCCTGCTCTCAGCCTGCTCTCCATCTGTTGCAAAAGCAAAGCCTCAAACTGTAAACCAAATACCAAACTATACCATAATGCTGGTACTTAATTTTATATTTGACCTCAGGAAACCAATATGTGCAAAGACACAGAAACTTCTGGAGCACATTGTAATTTTTTCAGAAATGAATGTGAGGTGTTCTCGATTATGACATAATCGTGGCTGATTTTTCTGTTTCAGAGAGTAATTTAGCGAGTCACACTGAGATTAGTCGTTGGGTTTGCTACTTTGCTGAACTGTTAACACTTGTGCTTGGTCAACTTTTTGACCAAAAAAACTGGTGAATAGTCTGTGTACTCAATGAAAATATGTTCTTTTACATGTTCTTCACTGAAACTAGGACAAGTTACGGATAAAATGCAATCATTACTTCATTTATTTTAGTCTCATTAGTAAATTTTAGTATCTGTAAATATTTTATTATTTTTCAAACCCATACTTGACCTCAGAATATTGCTTTGAGGTGGAGGTCTTGTACAAATCGCGACTGGAACTGTATTTGTGTTCGCGGTGTTTTTGTTATCACAACAACGTATGTGTGGTCTTTTGGTAGGTCTTTTGCTGTCTCTGAATTAGTTCTTTATTTATTCCTTTACTTGATGATTATGTGTATCATTCAGCTGGGAAAACTGCACTGCTGGGATAGAGGGAGTCAGGAGGAAGTGAGAGAGTGGGAGGGAGGGATGGAGGGATGTCCTTTCTTAAAGAGAAACCGACAAAGAGGCAAAGCTTTACATGGAGGTGGTTGGTAAGAGGGATAGAATGATGGAGGAGGGGGTGGGAGGGAGGGGGGTAGGGGAATGATGAATCGAGGGATGTATGAAGGGAATGAAGGAATGAAAGAGGTAGTACGCGAGTAAGAGTGAGAGAGAGAGGACAGTGGGGGGAGAGATGGAGCGAGAGAAGGAGATTTGAGGTTTCCTGCAGTGCTGGTCCCCATGGTGACGGTATACCTCTGCTGGCAGCACTTTCATCTCTGTCTCCGGGTGCTGGGGGGGTGTGTCCCCGCTGAAGCCCCATTCCCCCTCAGCCGTGACACGCCCACTGTGATCTGTGTGCTGAAGTCCATGCGTATTTGGACTGTCACTCAATGTTGGCTGCACTACACTGCAGTACAGAAGCACTTTTAGGGCTGGGGTCTTCAATTAGCAGATTCTATGGCTTTATTATATATTCAGACCCTTTTTTCTCAAAATAGACATTTTGTGTCGTAATACTTTTGGCACCAGTGTCTTCAATTTGCGAGTAATTATCATCCATATTGTTGGAGCTGTGGAGGGTGGGAATTCCTTAATTTCTCGTTTTAGTTGTGTGTTGCCGTCTAGATGCTTATGGCCTTCACTGATGGGACCACTATGTGGGGCCAGTCTGGGTACCAGCGCTGCGCACAAGACCTGCTCGATTTGGGGAGTTCCTCTGGATCTGCCGCTACTCGAATACCCCCACCCCCTAGAAGGTCACTCACTCTGTCGGCCTCGTCTTTTGTTTCTCACTGTTATTATTCTACGTTTCGGTGGCCCGTAGTCATGGGAACCAGACCAGACCAGCCTGGATAGCGAGTGTTGGAAGTGTGTAGGTTGCGCTGCGCGTGTTTCCGTGGAGACGCATCGCCGGTAGAACAGAAATGTGCCAAGTGGTCTCAGTAAATAAATAAATAAATAAATAAATAAAGCAGTGGTTTGAGAATAGCCTCTCTGTGGTGCGCGTGGGCTGGTCTGGGCAGTCTGGCTCTTCCTGAGTGGGATTTTATTCTTTTGTTTTTCTGTACGGCTCAGTCTCAGTCCAGACTCTCAGGCAGATTTACACTGTAATCGCTGCTCCTTCCGTCTCAGTCTCTTTCTTTGGAGGGAAGGATTTCAGCAGCTTTGTGGCCGGATCATTTTACTGGGGCTGCAAAGATTGTTGGATCAACCCTATGTATTATTGCAGTCACCTCAGGGCTTCAGCTGGGCCCTGAGCATAATGTTAGCACATAGTTTTAGAGGAATTGGCCCTGACTCCAGCTAATGCACCGTTAGCCTTCTATGGTAAAAGCAGGAGCTAAATAACCGTCCTGTATTTTCCCCAAACGCAACCCAGGGGGCTCCCCTCCCAGCTCTCTGCACGAGGGTCTCCCTTGGTTTCTCAAATCAGTTGACACGGAAATGAGGTTGGTCATGGTGTGAAATAGCTCATCAGGTCCTGCATTGGAGACAGAATCTCTGGGGGTGTACAGGACTGTGCTTGTTAATGTTCTAGCAAACTGAGGGCTATATGCACTTTAGCAGGCATAAAATGGCTTGCAGTGTGGATCTGTGTGACTAGATATCATCACTATGTTATGATACGTTATATTAAACACAGGGGGGTCTCAACTCCCTCGGCAAGTCCCGGGGTCCCCCTCTCGCAGAAGAGGGTCACTCTCCTAGGACACCTCACTGGCCTCCACACGCTGATCACAGCCCTGGCATTTTCAAACGCGCGCCGCCGTTAGCTTGCTAGCGTGCCGCGCGACCCCTGCCTGAGCTAATGAAGTCGTCTTCTCTGGCATTTCAGAACCTGAGAAATATAAATAAATAAAAGAGACGCTGAACTTCACCAGCGAAGCTAACGAGGCCCTCATCCCACACCCCCTCCCTACGCTGGAATTATCTGCGGCGGAACGAGGGATCGAGGGAGCAGGGGAGCGGGGGATCCTGTCCTGTTTTCCTGACTCTGAGATTATTATTCAGCTGCGCCTGTGTTCAATTGTTGAAAGCGGAGTCACCAAAAAAAGATATAAATACTGTCAGCTTTTCTCTCTCCCCATCTCTCTGCATGGTGTTGGGGGATGGCTGCACACGTGTGAGGATCCCACTCCAGCTTTACCAAACCCCCGACCCCCTCTCGCGTGCTCACACACTTTAAATGTCACCTTTTAAAATGCTAATGGAGAGGAGTCTCTATAGAGTCATTAATGGGTCCTGTCAATCCTGTGCACGTGTGTGTCTCTGTGTGTATGTTTCTGTGTGTGTGCTTGCATCTGTGTGTGTCTGTAAATGTATGTTTATGTGTGTGTGCGTGGGTCTCTGTGCATGTCTGTCTGTGTGTATCTGTGTGTCTGTTTTGTGTCTATGTGTTCGTTTGTGCGTGAGTGTGTGTGTATTTTTGTTTTCGAGTGCCTGTTTTTATGTGTATGTGTGTGTCGCTGCGTTTGTGTCAGTGTATGTGTTTGAGTATCTGTTTTTGTGTGTGTGTGTGTTTGTGTGCGTGTGACAGAGTGTGCGTATGTACATGTATGTGTGAGACGGTCTGCATGGTGGGTCATTGCAGTGAAACGGAAGAACTCGCTAGAACTGCACAATCTGGAATGAAGAATTTCAATTAAGTTTCACACAAAGCTGTACACATCTGTGCTTTGAGTCATGCCTGTAAGAGCTGTCACCTGGAAAGAGCTGTCACTGTCTCGCCTGATGGACACTCATTACGGTTGTGTCCAGCCGGAGAACATTATCCCAGCCCTGCATCCGTCCATCCATTATCTCACCCATATCTTCTGAGCCTCTTTTCAGGGCTGAGGGTGATGGGAGAGGAGGAGCCTGTACCAGCCAATGGACAACATTCAGGAATACTGTCTTGCCAGTTTGCCAGTCCATCCATGGGACACACACACACACTTTTAATTTTCACACATTCGTATCTGTGGTGATCTGGTGTCTTCAGTTGTCTTGTCCTGTATGCAGGACCCCGGCTGGATTTAAACACATAGCTCTCTTGCTGTGAAGTGACAGCACTGCATTATCATTGCGCCCCAAACTGACTTGCAGCTTTTCAAGCTGCAGCTATTTGGTGTTTTTTCCAGTGTTCTTTAATGTAACTGCAGTCCTCCATTTTGGCTCAGTAGCTGCAGCCAGCTGCTGGCTGCCTGTACCTGCTTCTTTTGTGTGGAAATAAGAGTTCTGCGTTCTGCTTACTAGGCATGATTGGGGAACAATGGAGATTGGGCGAGACAACCGTGTGTTTGTGTGCGCGTGTGTGTGTGCGTGCGTGTGTGTGCGTGTGCGCGCGCGTGTGTGTGTGTGTGCGTGTGCAGGTATGTGCCCCGGCTTGCGTGTTTGTTTCATCTATTGGACTGATGCCACTGAACATGCATGTGTATAGCGCACATTTTGATTTCTGTGAGTGGAGATTGTGAAGTCCATTTTAGTTTGACACAGACACGTGCGAACGCACACACCTGTATACACACACACACGCACACACACACACGCACACTCCTGCACATAGTCAAACACACTCTCCTCTATGCCTGTGGGGCCCATACTTGTGTGAGCCTGTCCTTGACATAATTACACAGACCCCTGCTCACACCTCCCATCTCCCCCGCTGAAGTGGGGCTCAGGCTGGGATAACATTGCACTCCGTCGTGTTTCTGCCCATCGGTAACTACTACAGCCCAAACAATGGACTGCATCAACCATTATTGCCTCAGTGAGCGCAAGGACTAATGTTGCCCTTACATGTATTGTTGGAATATATGAGAGGGGTATAAAGAAGAAAAAACAGAACGGCATGTATGCAAATAAACGATGCATCGCTAAAGGACAATCCTATAGTCCACAGCAGCTCTCCTTCCGTTGCTGTGCTCCAGTAACGGAGTCTAACAATACACGTGCATGTGTTCCCAATGTACTGACATGGGCACTCCATAACATTAGCCTCATAAAGTCACAGTCAATATTTTGCCTATTGCCTACTGACCAGCTATTATACAGATATTACAACTTTATAAATCAATGTAATGAAGTGTAATATTGGATAGGGAAATGGAAACCTTTGTCAATAAAGGCAAGCCCTCATGAAGCTGTCATTGTTGTTGATGGCCTGTGATGTGAGGATGACCGATGCGTCGATGAAGCAGTCCATTAAACTTGTGTTTCTCTTATCCAGCACTCATTTTCTGTTCCTTATTTATTGAATGAGCAATGTGAGGTATCAGTGTTCCTGCTACCTGATATTGTTTGTCGGTAAATAACAGTTATATTGAACAGAAATGGATGGCAAAGGTCTCACAGCATTTTTATCAGCTGTTTTGTGTCTGCTCTGGATCTGCTTGTGAAAGTGTCAACCGCTCTAATGCCAGTGGATGAGGTTTCCACGGTGACGGGGTTTCCATGGTTGATTTGTCCTCTGCCACTGTGACACGCTTTTGAGTGGGGTTCCGGAATCTTGCCGCTGCATAGCAACATTACGTATTCATGAGCTTCTACAGTGTGAGTGCAATAACATAAATAAACCCTATTCATTCTGCCACATTTCATAACATGGTTACCGGCTATGTGAAGAGAGTGAAAGGCGTATTGAGACTGTAAAATGCCTTTAAAATACTAGCGTTTGGCTTGCCTTAACCGTAACCGTTTCCCCCATGAGTGCTTGAATTCACAAATAAAATATAAATCTGTACTTACAGAAGGGAAGTTTAAACTTTCCTGTTCCTTTAAGGAAGAAAAGGCATGTTTTTGAATAGTCTCTGTGGTTAATGAGATGTTCGCAGTTTTACGAGGGAGCCAAAGCACTGACCCATGTTTGCACGTTCACTCAGAATGTGCAGAAAGTTAATTACCTGCGACCATACGATACTCATCAAGCTATGCAATGAACCTTAGTGCCGTGCTGTAATGGCCTTATGACCAGCATCTCCCATCATGCACTGGGGCTGCCCTGGTGAAGATAACTCTTGCAGAAGAAATGTCTAAGAATTCTGATGAGCATCGATGTATGCATGCGCACACGGACATGCACACGCTTAAGCAAAATAGTTTTCTCCTCAAGTATATTCAGGGTCAGGTGTAACCACAGAGGTTATATTTTCTAATTTCACGCAACCATGAAGCTCCTGGACTGCATGAATTCACAGACAGAAGAGGCTTACTCATTTCCAGCCAGATTTCCTTTGAATAACCACTGCAGCAAACTGCATTGGACTCCGGTCCAATTGGAATAAGTCAGACGACCCAAATCACTAAAAGAAATTACTGTCAATTGCTGTTAAATAAAAGCTGGCAAAACAATTGTTAACACAAAAACTCTGAGCTCAGTGTGGTTGCAGTTTTGCTGAGATGTGGAGCCGCAATTTAGTCTGAGAGGACCACACCTCTGCCTTTTTTGTAAGTTATTTGACAATTTTTCCAACTTTTTATTAATGCCTCTTCCTTCTTTTCATTCCTATTTAACCATAGATACCCCCTTTAGGTTTAACCTTTTGCTGCGTCGTGGTTTCTAAAGTAACCAAACCCACTTACCATCCTTATGACACCAAGAGGAAAATAGGCACGCAACACAGGGTGAAAACCCTATTGCAGGGGCGGACTGGCTCAGAACTCAAAATATTTCAGCAGTAGTCCCCAATATTTGGACGAAACAGACGTGGAATCCAGCAGTAATTTTGCAGTGCTTACAGAACAGTGCTTGAGTAAGAAGCAGGATCAGACTTTATTTGCACATTTTTTAAAAAATCTGGAGTTGAAATTAGTGAAGTTTGAGAGTAAGATTTAGGGTTTTTCACAGCAGGTTCCAGCTGTACGCTGGAGAATCGCTGAATCCCCGATGCTCAGTGGTAAAACCTGTGGCCTTGTCTCTGTGCTCCTGGGCTTTGCCAGCGCTCATGTTTGTTTGTGATTTTTGGAGACAAGGGTTTACAGCTGTTCTGCCTCTGCCGTGTCCCTGCAGCCTCCTCAGGCTGTTTAATTCTTCATAACTCACCGTTTGTGCTATTACTTATTTACTCTGATCCACTAATCCTTCATTTTATTTCACTGTTTACTTTCTCTGGGAATAAGAGAGAGAACATGAGACCATTACCTGAGATTGAGAGAGAGGGAGTGAGAGAGGACAGAGAGAGAGACAGGAATAGAGAGGTGAAGAAAGGTAAAGAAGGAGTGAATGAGATTGAAGGAGGGAGAAAGACTGAGTGATCAAAAATGGAGGGATGGACTGAGAAAGGGAGGGAGTGAGAGACGGAGGGAGAGAGATGTACCGAGAGACAGAGGGATGGAGAGGTGGAGGTAGAAAGATGGAGGGAGAGGGAGACAGAGAGCGGGAGTTAGGGAAGGATGAGAGACGGAGTGAGAGATAAATGCAGTGAGAGAGAGGGAGAGAGAGAGATATGGAGGGTGTAATCCAGTGCTACAGAGAGAGTGCGTGATGAATTGCAGCCGGCCCTAATCTTGTTACCCAGGCAGTGTGATGATGACACCAGCACCATTCCCTCCTGTTTGATTCTTTCTTCTCCTCCAAATGATTATGGATCGCACGTCTCCGCCCCGGCAGGCAGACGCGAGCGAACGGCCTGTTCTTTCTCCCCCATCTGGAGACACAAAACAAAATAAATTAGCCACTTAGATTGCCCAGATTTCTCTCTATCCATCACATTTTTATTCTGCTATGATGAGAGGAGGCGTAGCCTAGCGCTAGTGCTCCGACCGCTAATGACTCTCGGGGTTGTCTGTAATGGCCGCCGCTGGGCAAATCAGATGACTGGGGCTGGTTGGTTGTATTTTTGGCATTCCTCCTCTCTGTCGCAGCTGTCCCGGTCTTCGTATCACATATCCTCTTGACCGCTGTCTCTCCAAAGGCTCAAAGTCATCTCCCAGAGGGGATTCAATTCCCCAGTTTTAATTCCAGGTCAATTTCCAATTTGCTGTTCTGAGTCCATTCCAATGCACTTAAAAAAAAAACCCAGATATGATTGAAGTTTCTGTCACCATATGGCAACGGGAATTGAGTGCTTGGCATTTTTCACTTTAAGGAAAACTAGATGGAACTGGAATTTGATACGGTGCAAATGACCAACAGACTGGAAGCCACCTGTTGTATTCTTGATGCATAACATACGGAGACTGGATTTAAGTTTGCAGCGTGCGTATGTTGGATAATATAAATGAGGCTGAAGGCAGATAAACTGATCGTCAAGGCTTTGTCTTGTGTATATTGCTGTCACTTTAGCATCCTTATTGCTTAACATAAATGACACATTATACTGTTTGGCCCTTTAAAAGCACGAAAGCTCGTGTAAAACATTGGCAGTGGACGTAATGTATGTTAATTGGTCTTGGAAGGATATCTGATTTTGTGTGCACTGGATGCATTCAGCTGAGAGCCGTCCAGCGGGCTCTTGTCCATACATGTGCTGCCTTTATGCAGGGAGAATAACAGGAAATGCAGTAGCTTTGAATTGATAACAGTCTGATTATTATTTTTCTGAAAGAAGAGGACATGCACTCCAAAATTTCCAACTGCAATCACTGGCTGTAAAGAGCATGGTAATTTTTAGGACTATAATCAAGACTGACAAAATTCTATTTGTGCATTTTGTTTTTGTGTCCGTGTGTCCTTGTGTGTGTGTGTGTGTGTGTGTGTGTGTGTGTGTGTGCACAGATGGTGCTTTACGCTTTGTCCATATTATTGGTGAATATCTGCTCAGATGAGGCACTAAATATCTGTTGTCTGGCTTTTTGCAGCCGAGAGCCATTTCAGTTACGTCATTTCTCCAAATTACCCAAGGGGAGGTAAAGGGTTAAAAGGAGAGGTGGTCGCTGTGGAAGTAAGCCTCTCCATCCATTATCTGTCTGCGGAGACCGGGCGGCCTACTTCCCCTGGCACACTGTGTGCAGCGCTGGGGTTGGTCGCCTGGAGTGAATGACCAGTGGGGTCTTTATGGCTGAATGGTGGAGTCAAGTAGTGTGGCAGCACCCCAGTGCACCCTGGGAAAACGTGAGTGCTGTTATTGATTGGACCATTCCCTGCCATAATAAAACCCCCACCCACCCCTCATTCCTCTAATGCCAGAAGAAGAGTGTGATTAATTTCTTACAGGGAGGGGAGTCCCCTTTAACTCACCTTGGGCTTGGGGGGGTTGGTGGTACTGCAGTGCATTGGTCTCAGCAGGAGAGGAACAAGGCTGGGTACTGCACCCCCGCACACTGATGTGTGTTTATCCTCTAAGGATTGTGACCCCCCCAGGCTCCATTCGGCCACTCGATTTGCTTCAGGACCTGCCTTAGGTTGGCTAAACCAATGACTTTTCAGGCTGATGTTGATCTTAGCTTGGAATAGCCAATGTGCTGCCGTGGTGGGTTGCCTTAAGAGCTGGTTGGTTTGGTTCCTGGCTCCCATCGCAATGTTTTCCCAAACTTCGGCGGGTAGGTCTGTCCCGTGACTGGTGTGGCGAACCCAGGCAGGAGGCGGGAAACATCGAAACGGCCGTGTCTCCGTGATGGATAAAGGTGCATGCCTCAGGAGTTGGAGAATCAGACAGCTCCTCCGTCTTACTGAAGAGACAGAATTAAAAATAGAAGAGGACACACAACCAGGCCAGCAGAGAGACTCTGGGGGTTTATGTGTTTATTTCCTGCTCAACATTTCAAACCTGTGTCCTTGTATTTTTTTCCTTTAGGGCTTGCTTTCTGGAGTTAGCATTGCATTAAACATCAGGACTGTGGGGCTGATATTTCATGATGAACGCTCACTGCGGTGATTGCAATCCAATACCAAAGTTGTCTGTTAAATGTTTTAAAAATTATTTTTGGTTTGTTTCATGCCTTCGTTTCTTGCACAACTCTCGGCTGCCAAACTGTCTTTGGAAAATCTTTGGTCTTTTTTTCCTTTTCTTCTCTCCAAACTCTGGATCTGTGACGAGCTGCTGGGTAAAAGTTTCACAGGAAAAGTCTGTCGCTCGTTCAGGGGATCTCCGCTGGAAACCACTCTCTCCTAAAATGGAGCTGGCCGGAAAAAAATGAGATTTAAAAGGAGCCTGTTTCTCTACATTCTGTAATTTAGGACTCATCCCAATGGCACACACTTCTGAAATGTTTTTTTGCAAAAAAGCCTTATAACTGAAGACTTGGAACAGAGGAAAGAAGGTAGTGCCTGCAAATTTCACCTTAAGTTGTGCAGTATATTTTATGAGTATTATGGGGGAATTCCAAAGTGAAATGAACTGCTGCATGTGGAAGTAGCTGCCCTCCTGATGAAAATGGGCCAGTCCTCTGTTTGTAGTTCAGACATAGGGGCAGGATCTGGTTTACATGCTCAACAGGCCCCGTTTGTTCAGTGCCTCTGTAGGCCTCCACTTACTTTAGTGGACAATTTTAATTTAGTTTAATTAGTGGACAAATTTGCAAGAGGCTTTATCTGGCCTCAGCAGATCACTTTATTTCTCCTCTGTCTCATAGTACAGTGGTCTCCACACCTCTTTCTGGAGAGCTACCATCCTGAAGGTTTTTACTCCAACCAAAGCAAAACACACCTCTTTTCCCAGTTAGAGATCATAATGAGCTGCTAGTGAACCAAATCAGCTCTGCTGAATCAGGGATGGAGTAAAAACCTACCGGATGGGAGCTCTGTAGTGGCAGGGTTGGAGAGCACTGCCAAAGTAAGTGAAGTCAAAGGTGGGTTGAGAAGATGTCCGCCTTCCTAGCTCGTTGCAGATTCAAATCATCGTCCTGCATATAGCTCCTCAAAAATGAGGATGAATTAAAGTCCTTTCGCTGCTGATATCTCTGTACAGGCATGCTTTGGACTGCCACACACAGAGAAAATTGAATCTCACCCTTTATCTGCTAATTCAGCGAAATGCTTCTGTTACTCTTTAAACGTCCTCCGAGCGAGCGTTCGCCCCGCTGTTCCTCAGGCTTCATGTCTGTGTCGTCTTCAGCTGTTTTGACAGGGAGGCCACGAACTATGTGAGTGGATTCTTGCAAATCCTAACCTAATGAGACATGATGTGATTCATCAAAAACTCCACAATTACTTAAGGTGTGATTGCACGTCTTGTTTAATTTGCTACCTGGATCTCTTTGTTTGCGGCGTTGTCTGAGGAATTGATTAAATAAATATGCCGGATTGCAAGCTGTGTGAGAGCTGAATCACTCTGGTAAATAGCAGGAGATTGGGTTTGTGTCAACAGTGTGTTTTTATTCTGTAAGCATAGTTATCACGCCGTTATTATTCTATTTGTTGATATAGGATTACCCTCTAACCCCTGTGGATAAGGTGTTTGATGAGAACTCCAAAGGCTGGTTGTGCCAGTGCCAGCGGAGGCACAGTAAGATCAGTGCAGATGTTGGCCCTTGAGCAGGTCCGTACCCCCACACTGTTCCAGGAGGGATGGTGGCTTCATTTGGTGAAGTCACTTTACAGTGACAGCACCAGATTAATAACTGCATTGCAGTCATATAAGCACCAGAGCAAAAGAGAAGCACCACAAAATTCAAAATGAAGTTTTCAGAAAATTGGAAGGTCCAGAATTATCCCAGGGAATTAACAGGTTAACTGAAAAATTTGCGCTTTTGATTGGCCAGACTGTCATCACACCTGACTCTCAGGCAATGCAAGGTTGGAAAACTAGGAGGTTCTCGGCCCTCGAGGTGTGTGTTTTGATGATCCCTGCTTGTGGTTTTCACTTTTACGTCTGCACTTTTGGGGAAAAAAATATTCAAAAATTGCCAGCGGTTTATGTGCCTTGACATGGCCACCTTCCAGGTGTGTGTGTGTTTGAGCGTGCGTCCGTGTGAGTAGCATATCTGCATGCCTGTTTCACAGGCAACTTCTTTAAAAAGACTGCTCACCGGAAGGCCAGGTTTGTATGTTGTCACTGTAATAAAATCAGGTACCGCAGGTGGTATTAAAGTTTGTCTATTGACTTACCATTGTTAAGATTGGCTGACATTGACTGAAGGAACGCTGCAAGTATTTTGTGCAATGTTTTACTCTGAAGGGACTCGGAAAGAGTAATGCCCCTTGGGAAATTTTGGGAGGACACATTTATGGAGGTACTATATCAAACTAAGTCCTCGGCACAAGACATTCAGGTTCTGGCTTCTGTAAAATACATGGTGCATCAGCCTCTTGGGAGGAGAGAAGGGGCATAAAATACAGTGGGGGGTAGGGGGGGGGCGCTAGATGAAGGCGAGAACATTCATTATAAGCATGATTCTTTAATGTTGACAGACTCAAGGCTGATTTGATGCGTGTGTGTGTATGTGTGTACCTTACACAGACCACTGGTGTGGTCAATGCAGTTTGGACAGGGATGGTTGGGCTACTCTGCTGGTTTGGTAGTTTCATCGTGAACAGGGTGTGTTCTGGTGCCTTTTTGGTTTGGTTGGCTTAATTTTACGCAAGCTGTGTTGGGCAGTGACATGGCCAGCACTGATTACTGGGTCGGCACAGAACATCCCTTCATGACTATTATTAGTCCGGACTTGTTCTCAGTCATTTTTCTTGTTGTCATTTTGTTGTTTCAAATCTTTGTCTTTGGTTTAATTTGAAAGATCATGAAGCGCAGGTTAGATCGCCTGTTGTGCCAAATCGCTGCAAGGACATTCCAGAGCAGTTTACCTTTCGTAAGGTAAGGGCCTACTTCTGATGAAATGATTTTTCTGAATCAAATGTAGCCCATTATTGAGAGTTTATCAAGAAAAAAGTGGTTCCTTTAATTTCCAGTGCATAATTATTATAATTGGAGAATGTGCTGATGGTGGAAAATGATTTAGAACAAGTTAGCACTTATAATTGTTGTAAAGAGATTTATAATTCCCTCCAAATCTTTAGTTCTGGCTACACCACTGGTGTTGGGGTGCACAGCTGGTTTGATGGGCCTGATTTGGACAAGATATGTTTGGGTGGACTGAATTTGGACAGTGTCTGTTTGGGTGCACTGTTGGGTTGAACGGATGCTTCAGATCCACGCTCAGTCATGCTCCAGTTCCTATTCATTTAGCATTATGCTGCTGTTGAATTAATGGCTTAAGTCCGGCCAAATACCTCAAGGGGGACGGAGACAGTTTGTGTGAGGTCATCATTAATGTTTTGTCACTTATCAGGCAAAGTGAACTATAACGGGTTCTGAGTAATCTTGAATTAGAAGGTGGGGTTAATGAAAAGCTTCTGTACCCTTGATGGTGCGTCACTGGAGCAAGGACTGTCGTGCGGTTTCAATTTGAAAGGCAGATGCTGAAAGGTAGTAGCATGTAATTCACATTTCTGACTATCTGTCTGCCCCAGCTGGCTGCAGAATGTACTGTCCAAGAGTCATTCTGGGTATTTTGCACCATAGTTTTGCTAGATGTCTGCATCCCTGTTAAATGGCGTGTTACCTGTGTCATGTCCTACATGTTTTCTGAAGGTAACACGTTTTCTCGTAGGCCTGACTCACGGGCCCTCGTTCTGTGTAACGGTGACCTTTCCTCTCAAATGAACAGTTCACAGAATCAAATCCATGTGACTCACCTTGTACCATGAGCTTTACTGTATTAGAGTGCAGCTGTTTCTGTGGGTATGAGTGTGTTAGCTGTAGTACTCAATTCTTTGACCCCTGAGTTGCTTATAGCCTTGTGGTGCTTGAATGGGTCTCAGAAGGTTGGTCATTTAAGTCCCAGTGGGGCTACAATAACATCAGTACACTTGCGCAAAGCCCAAAACATCTTATTTGTCTACAGAGGGGTGGCCCTTACTTTCTCTACTCAACTGTTTGTAGCTTCGGATAAAAAAAAAATGAGCCTAACATCTGTAAAAATAGCAATGAAAATCTGGGAAAAAAACAATCAATCAGTGCTGTGACCACAGAGTCGAGACATTAATTATTTTTAACTTCTTCAGCTGCTTTTGCCCATTGCTTGAAAGTTGGGTTTATATGAGATTGCTGCCGGCCTGCCCCTATAGGCAGATAAACTGTACTCTCGTCCCGCACTTGTATTTTGTCGTAAGTTTGGCTGGGCATGTTCCAGAGTTGCCCATAAAAATAATAATAAAAAAAAACACCTGAACACTGTGCCCCCTGGATGTTGCCACGGTAACAGGTGCGCGTGTCGATTAAGCGGAACAGGTCACAGGTAATTACCCTCCTCGTCTCCCAAACCGCTGCGGAGTGTCTGCTCAATAAGATTTTCCGTTGTTGTTGATGATGTTGTGCGGAGAGTAGATCAATACAGTTAAAAAAAGGATTGATTTGTCATTAAGAGCGCTCTGTTAGCAAGCTGCCGCACTGTAGGTTATGGTCCAGCTCCCCTGCGCTTCGCTAAGTTGTGCTGCTGAGAGCGAGTTTAGCTTTTTTCACACCTGTGCGCATCTCGCTTTCATTATTTTGTCCTTTTTCGCGCAAGCCGGTGACCCATGTGTTTGCCTCTCGCTTCCATTTTTGATATTGATTTAGCGGTTTCTCTGGGTCGCGGGTTCAGTCACTGCATCTGCAGACTGGCAGACACGGGTGTGACTGTGGCGGTTAGCGAAGTGACCCTTAGCTGTTAGCCAGAGATGCACTGCGCTGATCGATGTGCCTAAAAGCATGTGCTCTGGCACGAAACAGACACGGTTGATTACATGGGTCTTGTAAAGTCAAGGAAATGTTGGTTTCTCTAGCTGTTGTATATGCGGATGTTTTCAAAACGGTGTGCACGCCTCGCACACAGGTACATGCATTTGCGAAATCTGGGCTGTACTCGGAATTTACATTGAATGGACTGTCTGCAAGTTCATAGTTATATCAGAGCCTTTAGGATCTCACTCTGGTGTAAAATGCCATTGCTCCTTCATTATGAGAAAAGCATTGCAAACTCAATTTTTGGTAAGATGTGCAGAGACACTTGTGAGACACCACGGGCCAGATCTGTGGTGATTCTGTTGCAGTGAGTCAGATCTGAGCCACAGTCTTTTGCTGTGTGGGTGATGCCAGAAAGGTTAAGTCAATTTTGTGTTTCAGGCTCGTGACACTTGCCACCAAAGAATCATCTGATAGCACCTGATCTGCACGTTACAGTTCAGGGTATCGTAGAAGAGAATCCCTAATGTTGGAGAATGGATACAACATGTCAGCTTTATTTTACCATTCTCACGGAAACCAGTGGGTCTCATCCCACGTTAAGGATCATTTTTGGGTTCGTGACTCAAGAAGGGCGGTAGGGTAGTGCAATGGGTAACACTGTCACTTCGCAGCAAGAAGGTTGCGGGTTCGAATTCAGCCATAGACTTGGAGACTAAATTAACCAAGTGGGTGTGAGACAGTTTTTGTGAATGGTGTGTGTGTGCTTTGTCATGGATTGGCGAGCTATGTGTCCTTGCTTTCGCCCATAATCAGCTGGTATAGATTCCAGCTCCCCCGCGATCTTACTGGAGTGTGGATGGATAGATGTCTCATGGAAATTTAAAGGTTCAGAACTATTCAGACCAATTCTTTCGTTAAGTTTATTTTAAGCTAGCATATTAGTCCCTGCAAGCTTGTTGAAATCGTGTGATCAGAAGGTGAAACCATGCGCGTGCATTTGCCGGGCTGGATAGCAATGTGTATCATCTTCAGGTCGGTCGCAACAATGGACTAATCGGGATTTTTCGGCACTGTTCGGTGCACGATGCGGTAACAGTAGCTGTTCTATGAATAGATCATGGATTCTCAAATCAAGAACGGGCTCTAAAATGCAGTTTCTCATGATCATTATACACTGGCAAGGGGAGGATTTAGATACAGGACAATAGTTGAACTGTGTACCAAGTTGCAGGTGTGTACATTGTGTGGTTGCTAACATTTTCATGGAAGTCTGTTCCGTAAGTAGTATAGATTAGTCGCGTTTTTTTTTTCTTTTCTTTTCTGAAGCTTCTGTGCCGATGATCACAGAGACTGTGATTGGTGAAAAGAGCACCACATGACTGAGTTCTCTACAAACAACACCCATCAACCGAGCAAAACAAGGGAGGTGGCACAGTCTGAAGAAGCTTAAAAATTGGCATTAGGAGATGATAATTAAAAATGACCAAAACCATCATAATCCCGACATCTTGAATCCTGACCTGTCCTTGTGCTAGGTTATTTGTGGCATTTATACCAACTGTGCAGAGCATTGCATGTAAAGATGGTGACTGATTCAAAAGCTCAGGTCATTAATTGGTGTAATGTGGGATGTAATGGCGAGTTAAATACTGATTTGGATTATAAAATGATTCAGACATGACTGGACATCGTAGCTTCAGCCGAATCTAAATATGATCTGATCATGCAGGTCTATTTCTGAACTGTAGGTTGGGCAGTCTGTCAGTGTTCCAGCTGTGATAAAAGATAATGTTAATGGTGCTCATGATGCAAGGCTGTTTGAGCTGTTCCTTGTTTTACCAGATGCAGGTCAGCATTCGACTATGACCAGGAACACCATCGCAGGGTTGGAGTAAAACTGTGCATCATTTCATAGTGTTTAAATCTCTTTTATTCCTTTTTTGTGTTTTTTTTTTTTTGCTCTCTTCAAGGAGTTTATATGATTGGTTGTGTTTGTTTGTCGGTTAGTTTGCAGGATTACACAAAAATAGAGACGCATTTGCATTAGAATTTTATCAGAGGTTGATCTTGGCCTGACTTCTGTGATTAGATTTTGGGAGCGTTCTGGATCCTGAATTTTTAAAAAGAATTTGTTGCCATTGGCAAAGCTGCTTGGGCACATGGAAGGCAAGAATGTTCTCTTTCGACCAGCTCTAGCAAGACGCCTTTTGACTGAGACCAACAGAATGGTTTACATTGGAATTGCAGCTGTAAATACTGTGAAAAAGATGAACAGGCTGCACTTGCCAAAGCTAATTACTGAGGGGATCTTCCTGTTTGAAGAAGGTGTTGGAACTCACTTGTGTTGAACACTTCCCTCAAGCATTTGAAGGTCCGAAAGAGGTCTTAGTCCCTCTATGTAATGGGTAACACAACTACAGCCATAGCACATCATTTGCAGCTTGGGAGTGTGTATCATTATTGGGGGGGGCGCTAACTATGGCTACAGAGAGCTCAACACTGCTAGAGCAGTCTGTTTCTCTGTTCTCAGTGCTGGCACAGTGTAATCAGGGGCCCTGATTGGTCCCTAATGGGGCCTGATTGTTAGCAAGTGCTAACGGTGTCTCGTGTCCTCTTGCCCGCACCCCAAGGTCGTCCCACTCTCGTCTCCCTTCCTTTCTCTGGATTAATGAAGTCTCAAACGACCCCCCCAGCTCGTCCGGCTCACCAAAAGCTGGCGGATGGAGATAGAGCCGTTCACCTCCTCGCGACCTCCGAACCGACAAATCATTTACCTCTCGTAGTCGGTGCGGCGCAGAGGAGCCTCGCGCCACGGCGTTTTTATTGGCTTCCTGGGTCGACCTCCGACCCCCATGCCTCAGTTATTAGACGTAATCAGAGACAGAGGTCGGCCCGAAATGCTTCCATTACCGCAGATTTACGCTGCTGCAGGAGTGCTGTGGAGATTGATCATCTGGACCTTCTTTGTCGAGACGGAGGGGTGGGGAGATGCTCTGCAGCAGAAGATCAGGGTCTGACATCACATCCCCTCAGTCTGCACCTGTCTTCGGCTCTTCTAAAGAACCACACCCTTTCCTCAGGATTTATCTCGTGATCTTCTACGTCTTGCAGCAATATTGTCGTTTTGCACTCATATGGTGGAATATTTATCCTGAGTTGTTTTATGCTGATGTTTTTGTTAACCTGTTGTTGCTCCCAATCTCTACTTGACGCGGTCGATATTTACCTTTGTTGCAGTGTATGCTTGGGTGTGCTGGCAAATCTAGCTTCAAGTTTTTGAATATGTGTAATTGATTTTCATAACTCATCATAATTGTACTACATCTGGCCAGTAAATTGCTATGGTTTGAAGTGTCTGTCAGATTAATGTAATGTAACGTAATGTAACACTTGAGTGGTTTATTGTTTGGTATTCATGGCATATATAATGACAACCTCAGCATTGCTATTAGGTGCTATTGCATTTGATTTCAGAAGTGAGATTTTAAATCCTTGTTGATAGGACTTAACAAGTTTGTTTGATGTTTGTTGCTGACTCTGCAGAGAGCAAGCGATTGGTTGAGGTAGATTGCCTGCTCCTGTCACAAATCGCGTCACTGAAATTACATGTGCTAAAGTTTCTTATCGGTTTGGCTCTAAATAAATTGCAGCCGGTAAAATAAAGTGTTTCTGGGAGTTTTGGGGCGGGGCTCGGAGTGGAGATGAATGATTTGGCTTTTGGGCAGAATTATTGGGGGCGGGAGATCGATGGGCCACCCTGTATGGTGGTGCTTTGTGAGGAAGAACGAGCCGATTTGACGCTGCTCGCTGATCGAACCGCACATCGATTTTCTCCTGCCGCGTGTAGGGCTTAGCGCCTGCACTGTATGCATGAAGGACGCTGCGATATCCACAGACCTGTCTGACAATATTTATGTGAGAATACACGTCAGTGTGTCTGCTTGTGTGTCTGTGTGCATGCATGTGTGGATGAGAGGGTGTTAGTCAGTGTGTAAGTGCAGTTAGTTGGCTTAAAATGGCCTCTTTGTTCATTAATATTGTGTAAGTTGGTCATAACTCTGGTTTATCAACGGTGTAGTGTGTGTACCCCCATTATATGACAGGATGACCTGTCTGCACCTTCCTCTGAACACTGTCATACACTTACACAGAAATGCTGGAGATGTCAAAATCCATTGCTCAATATGCTCAATACACCATGTAGTGTTTCTTTAACATTGTTGACCCTGAAAGCTTACCTTCACCCAGGAACTTATGTATGTTTATTATAAGTGAATTGATAAACTATGTATGGTTCAGATCAAATTAAAGTTTCATTTTTATTTTTCTGTAGGGTCATAAGGTCACGATCGTCACAGATTACACTCATTAGGGCCTTATTTTCTCATTTAGCATCAAACATCTGATGAGAATCACAATTGTATTTGCTTTGCTGAATGTTTTGCTAGTTTTTTGTTCAAAATAATGTCATAACTCAAGGGCTAGATGTCTTGAATAATGCCATTTTTGCTTGTCTGATTGTGCTCTTGCACAGATATATTGACCAATGAATGTGCTTCCATGCAAATATTGGTAATGCACTGCCTCAGGCCTCTCTGAGCCAATTTCCAAACCAGCGCTCTCTTTCCCCTGAGATGGGCTAAGCTCACTAATCTCATGGCCCCAAATATTATTTAGTTATGCAGTGTTATTTTAATGTTTTTAGCTATGCATTGGGGAAGGGGACTCTGACAGCTGCTTCCTTGTCAATATTTAATCTTTCAGACATGAGGTCTAGGTTAAACCCCCCCCCCCCCAAATTATTGATGGCATTTGCCAGCAGCAGTTGGGCAAATCAGAGAGAGAATGGGCCGCACCATGTGGGGTAAATAGGGGTAGGTGACGGAGCGGCTAGCCTGGCACATATCACATATCTCATTTAGTTTTGGTCTTTGACTTTTCACTAAAATTAATTGACTCCTTTTAGTTTTAGTTTAATTTTTTTAGTCAACTAAATCCCTGCATATTTAATCAGCAAAGACTAGCATGTTTCTCAATTATGTTACACATTCTATTTACATTTCGATGGAATTCATCATTCATTTTATACATTTACCAAGGTTTTATCAAGGCCAAGCATTAAGGTGTGAACATGCCATCTTTGTTGCCTCATTTTATTGTTAAAAACATTGCTATGACATTTGGCAGTGATTTCAAAGTTGCCGCACAAAACAAAAATACAACCCATGATTATTCAGCTGATTTGATCTAGAACTAGAACTCTAGAACAGGACTTGCACGGCATGGTCCATTCTTCCCACTGCAACTCTCAACGATAAAAAAAACAAAACTGAATAGGCTGAAATTCCATCGATTCATTGAACTTGAGTGTTGCTGAAGGTGAGCAGTTTCGCTGGAGAGTGCGGCGGAACGTAGTTGGCAAATTGCCAAACTGTAAGTGGGAGGAGGGGCGGGGCTGGATGACCTTATGGTTGGGTTGGCCGGCAGTGGATTTAGGCAGCCAAGTGGTAAGATAGCGGAGCTGTATGGTTGTGCAGCCCAGAAGTAAGGGTGCACTGCCTAGCAGTAAGGTTGTACCCCCTCCAGGAGCTTTACCCCACCCTCTCCATCTCTCTGTCTCTCTCCGTCTCCCTTCCCTTTCTCTCCGCTCTCTCTTTCTCTCTATCCTGCTCACTCCCACTCTCAACTGTTTGTCTGGGATTTCTCTCAGGGCATCTTTGAAAAAAAGATGTGTTTTCCTCTCAGTGATCCTCCTCTGGATAAATGATGGTTTAACAGCCCAACTCTTATGAAAAAGCATGAGTAGAAATGGCTAGCAAGGCTCTTCCATCTCCAAAATGGATAAGCACTCCAATCCAAGCTCAGTCTACTTCTTTACCCCAGCTTTACTCTTTCCAGCTATGCCAGTTGGGAGTAGAATTTCATTCATCAACCAAACAGTGCCTTGAAAAGCTTGCTGGCAATATTTTCTATTTGTGCATGAGAGAAATTATTAAAAGTCACAGTGATTGAGACCCAAACATTTTCTTCGACAGGGAAATTTTTGGCGCAGATTTTCTTGCCTATAAAGGCCGAGCCAAGTGTCCATGTCTCTTGGGAATGGAATCTTAATCAGGCGGTGAGATGTCACTCAGCTTCTGAACTGCACTTGTACAGAGCTTGTGCCCCTCCACCATTGGGAATAAACACGCGATAAAAATCCCCTGCGATGCATCAGATGTCTTTTCCTTTTGAATCTTATTGTCTGTATTGTACCCTTTCACACTGCAGAATGTGTCTGAACAAATGTCTCAGTCATGTGATGTGACTTGAAGTCTCATTTCATACTCTCAAGTGGAGAGTATCGACTTCTCAGTTACTGCGCGATTGATGAGTGAAACCCCGTGGGCAGATTTATTCTTTCTTTGTGCGCAAAACAGTGGATGTTCAGTCTTAATACAGGACTTAAATGCTTGTTGATATTGATTTGTGTTTTATTTTAATTTTTTGTTGTTGTTCCTTTAGCGCAATGTCTCTAGATCCTCATTTCTTTCGCACCCCGCATTTTCAAACTCATAAACCCGTCGAGCATTTATGAAAAGGAAGGGAAAATCTAAAATGGGAAGTTGCGGTAAAGGGAAGTGGCCTTGATTTACTTTCTGATGTGTCGCTGTAAATAAAACTCAAGGTGATCCTCCGAGATGGCAGCCAAGGAGTAGCCTTCGTTTGCGCTTCACGACCGAATTGAAGCTTACCTGCACAGGCCTAAACCACCAGTACTCTGCTGTGCCGTCAGTAATGCTAGATTGCCTGTGGATGAAAGATTAGAGGCTTGGCGAGCCGTGCTCCTGCAAATTTAGGGCGGAATTGACCTTATTAGGAGGAAGTTGGTGCGGTTAAATGGTGCACTCCTGAATGTTGACTGTGGGAGGCTAAAGGTGGCTGTGCTCCATGATGTCATTACAGCTGTAGTGCTGAGCTGCTGTGAGCAAGTCAACCTAAAGTACTGCTCCTGCAAGAGAAGGCCGAGAAAGAGCGTGTGCGCGCATACGTCTGCGTGTGTGTGCATGTGTGCTTATGTGTCTCTTTGTGTGGTACTGTGTGTGTATGAGAGTCTGTGCATATGGTGTGTGTGTGTGTGTGTGCGCGTTTGTGCTTATGTGTCTATTTGTGTGTTACGCTGTGTGCGCGCGCGCGTGAGTGTGTGTGTAAGAGAGAGAGTCAGTGTATGTGTGTGTGAGGCAGGGATGGAAATGTTTTTGTCCCTGTGCCAGCGAGAGATGCCTATGCTCCGACATCAGCCAATCCGCTCCCCCCTCCCCCACCCCCACCACCAGCCCCTCCCCCTTACACGCGGTGTCACTGCGGCTCAAACCCATCTCCTGCCGGCCTGTAAAAGGTTCTGCTCTGATCATGTCCTGTTAATTAGCTACAGGAATGCCTCTCGTCCCCCGGGGGGGCTGTTGGCACAGATTCTTCCTTTATTAAACGCCTTCATCCGCAAAGCCTGACTGCCACCTGTCTGTTTGCAGCAGGCCTTCATCTAATTCATTTTTTGTTCTGGGGGTGGTGATATTACGCATAGGAAAGGGGTGGGGTGGGGTGCAATGGGGGGGAGAGAACCAGATGTAGAGCAGCGGGGGGTGATTTCCAGGATCACATGACACGCTGTCTCAGTGCCAGCACAGCGCAGTACAGACGCATGGTGGGAAGGGACGCTCCCAGTCCTGGCATACCCTCAGCACAAGTTACTTCTCTTCTGAGTGTCAGTTTTGTTGTTTAACCACAGTTCTTGGAGATGAATCTTGGAGGGTAAAGTCTAGATTAGATTGCTTGTGTTGTTTTCCTCTGGGGAAATTTTATTTAACATCCCCCAGAAGTACAATAAAAGTGAGTACTTCCCTGAAACATATCACGCAGCATCGAGAGTGTATAAAACATACAATATACAATGTATCTCAGTGCTAATGGAAATCCGTGTGGGAGACAATTTTATAAAAATACTTCTTCTGGCTAGGGCTAAAATGGATTGGCCTGTACTCTTACCTGGCTTGCACAGTGATCTGGTGGCATTTCCGTCTGGTTTGGAACAAATGCGGTTCCACGATTGAGCAGTTCCCGAACACTGGATTGCAGAAGGAGTAGACTGTTCCAGACCTCTGATTTGTCCCTGGATAAAGCCTTTTATCTACCTTTGGTAATCCTGAATCTGACCCCATATTATACACAAAATGTACGACTCAAGTCACTTCTGCCTTGCCAGGGTAGTGCAGAACAGCTGTGGTTACAATGGACTGTATCGCTCCATTTACCTGAATGCATTCTGTGATCATCCCCCAGGTCTTTCTCTCTCTCACACACACACACACACACAAACACACACATACACTCACGCACCACATGTGGGGTTTTTATTGGCTCATATTAGCATAACATCTGCGTCCTGAAATTACACAATAATTGAGCGTAATAAATTGCATTAAATCTATTCCAAAAAAGAAGAAAGCGTAGAGGAGAGATGCTTTTACCTCGGATGTGTGTTTAATTACACGCCACTGCTTCCTGTCTTCGGCAGACCTGGCAGAGCTGAGATTTCCTCCGTCAGTACGATGCGAAACGAGGGAAAGAGTTTTATTGGAATTCCAGGTGGACCAAATTAGACACCTGCGGGCTAAAGTCAGCCATTTCATGTAACATTGAACAGATAAACGTATGAGTTTTGATCGCTGCAATTTCAATGATAATAATTGAAGTAATCTATGAAACAAATTATAACAACCAATTTAGATTAAAGTCAGCCTGGCACCAGCATGCGACCTTGACTTCTTTTTCTTTCCATGCCAGCGGGGACTTTTCTGGAAGGTTATTACCAGTGGTGCCTCGTGGGAAATGAAGTACTTTTTTTCCTTTCATTAGTGGGAAATGGTTCGCCACATTAATGGTAATTATGGGACCAGAAAGTCTGTGACCCTGCATCTGAAGGAGAGATACGGAAGTGTGTGTGTGCAGTGGGCCGGTCAGTGACTGAGTTATTTCCTTGAGAATAACAGTGTCAGCATTTGTGTGATTTTAGAGCTCCGTCTCACTGTATGACATCAAACAGACCCCATCGGGAACAGAACCTGCTGAGTAAAAATTCTTTGAATAGGTCTGAACTTGCTCCAGATTTGTTCCTGAAGCATATTTTAATGAAGAAGTGTTGGCTAACGCGCGATTAAACACCTGAGTCAGAACCTGCGAGGAGTTTCCTCACTGTGAAGTGAAGAATCTCTTCATTGGGACGTCGGCGCAGTAAATATAACAGCAGTTGGATGGAGAGGTGGCCTGTGCAGCCTTTTCCAAGTCAATAATGGGCTATTCGTATGTGAAAATGAAAAGGATGAGCTTCCTGACATTTATATATGTGGGTCAGCACTGCAATTCACACAAGAAATGAAGGCTGCGTGTGTGTGTGTGTGCGTGTGTGCGTGTGTGCGTGTGTGCATGTGTGTGCGTGTGCGTGTGTGTGTGTGTGTGCGTGTGTGTGTGTGTTTGTGAGTGTGTGTGTGTGTGTGTCAATGCGAGTATGGGTGTAGGTGTATGCGTGTATGTATATTCGTGTATGCATGTGTATGTGTGTGTGTGTGTGTGTGTGTGTGTCTGTATGTGAGTTTGTGGAATGTGTGACAGTAGACTTGAATGTTGAATTAGCTGGCTCATTGCTCACATTTCCATGCTAATGCTAATGAGACAGGAAACATTGTTTCTGTGGTTCACTTGCAGCAGCCCATCTTAATTCCTGCACTGATTAGCTACGTAACCTTAGCATGGAGTTCACCGTAAGAAGGCATGTTACGCGTTGGCTAGAAATGCACAACCTGCCGCTGCAGCCGCGGCTCGATTTCCCCAAGTAGCAGTGCTGTCGTCAGAGCTAACAGGCCTCTAGCTGCTTCTCTACCATCTGTCCATTTCTGTTCTCTTATGCAGAATGAATTTTATTTCTTAACAATAATAACCTGGTTAAAGGAGCGATTGGCTTTATTTTTTAAAAGACCATCAGAATGGACTATTCTCACAACATGTTTGGTTTCTGGTAATGATCCCTGCTTTGTGATTGGGTGTTCTCATTATTGGGGAGTAGAATTGATTGACTGGTTGAAAAGGTATGGTTGAAGCTGGAAGCTGCTTTCAAAAGGGAACTCGGGACCAATATTGAGGAGAGTTGCCGTTAGCACTGGTTGCAGTATGAGCTACAGACAGAGAGAGAATGAGGAGGAAGGGTCAGAATAGGGCTTTAGTTTGTTACTGCTTCATAAAATATGAATACATTTGCTGCAAAGGCACTATTGAAGCCCGTATGGATGCAGATATTCACACATGGTCTAATAAAATTAGCCATTTTACTGAGGAGGTGAAAAAATTGGGGCCGGGGAAAAATCTCTGGCACACAAGCGGTTAGACAGTGATTGGTCAGGACTGGCAGTTGTCAGCCTCGTCAGGTGCATGTGTTGTGATCATAGATGTATATATTTAGAACCCTAGATTGGTGATGATGTCATATTTACATTACCCAAAGTGAAGCACCCGGCCAACATATTGATACACCAGACTTCTTTATAAAAATGAATGGTTTCCTATGAGGCCAATTTCAAATAAGTCAATTTAAGCGTTAAAATGCTGAGATGTGCGGCTGCCTTTTTGCTGCAATATTCATTTGAAGGGCTCGAATAAAATGCTCGAAGCGTAAATTAACGTAGAAACACAAATTTGTCACTTTAATTGAAAGAAATTGCGTTCCCGCGTTAGCTAGCTAATTAGCCGTCCCATTGACTTGAATAGACTGCTGACTGAAAGCAAACGCGACCGATTGATAACAGTCACTAGCGAGCTACCTTGGTATCCCTACCGTCGTGGGGACTTCATTGGCTTAGCAGTTAATAAATTAACAAGGTGGCTAACTAGCTAGCTATTTGTAATTGACATTCAGCGACAGTACTTCTTACCTGCATAATATTTTAAACAGTGGACAAGTCGCTTTGTCTGTGTATACATAGTTCCAAAAGACAAGGAGGGGAGTTGGGCTTGGCTGTTAGAAATCAGGAGGGAAAACTTTTCTCTATCCCCTCGATCTGTGCTGTGCAGTGATCATTTTTGACAGCAGTGTTTAAGCGGGATAGGGGCAAAGATGACGCTTAGTAAAGGAGTAGCCAGAGTTAACTAGCGCTTCTTTTTCACAAAGTTGGCATTAGCCATATGATTTAATATGAACAATTCGGTTGACAGCAAATATGCTCAACCAGGGTACAATGAAGTGAGGAAACCAGAGAGTAATTTGATAACTTATACGGACATTCATCAACATTTCTTATAATGGTGAAAACGTCCAAGCAATTATCTTATCCGACGGTCATTAAAAGCCTTGGTCACGTTAACTTAACTTTTCTGCCCACAGTTTAACGTCGACACCAAGTCACATTTCGATCTTCCCTTTAGCAAGCAAGCCTCTTTCCATCCTCCAAAAAGCACATATTTAGGGAGACAAAATGTTGTGCTGCACATCAATTCCAATCTAATACCGACTCACACCCAAGTGTTTTTAAAAATGTAATTTTCAAGTAGGCGAAAATGAATGGGAGTCTAAGTGTGAATTTTACTTCCGGGTGTGTAAACAGATGCTTCACTTGAGCGTACCTTATCCGCAATCTAGTGTTCTATATATGTCTATGGTTTTGATTCTCTTAGCGAGCAGGAGGCAGTTTGATTGGAGCAGTGAAGTGATTTTGAAGGGATGTAAGTCTGGAGGACCTGGATGTGTGTGTTGAGATGAGCAGCATCACCTTGGTAACAGCCTCACAGAACAGACAGTGATTGCTGAGCAGTTTTGATTCTTGGCTCTGTAACCTCTGAAAATGTACGTGTTCACCAAAGTGTTCAGAGATGTTGTGAGGAAACGAAGCCTGCAGTTGGAGCCACAATGGCTCCATTCATTCTAGGTGTCAGCACCTTATAGTGGAGAGGAAAGAGGGAGAGGAAGAGGTGTAAGTTGAGAGAGAGAGCAGGTTTATATAGGGAGGGATGGATAGAGTGAGCGAGGGATGAGAGGGTTTGATTGGGAAAGATGGAAAGAGATGGAGTGAGGATCTAGTTTTGTGCTTGTGAGGGGGAGAGAGAGGGAGGGAAACAGTAATGTTGATGCAGGTGTGGTTGAAAGGGAGGAGAGCGGGATGGAGAGATGGGGAGAGAGTGCAGTATTTTTGCTTGACAGGAACAGAGGAGGCGGAGTGAAAGATAGATGCAGACAGGGCAGAGGACATTTTGGGTGAGAGACCCAAACGTGGAGAAACACGGCCGCGGGGTCCAGCCTCTGCCCTTGATGCTCTGTGGCAGGTGTTTGCACAGGGAGGCTGATCCGAGCCGAAAGCTCTCGTTACCGTGGTCGCAGGCTCTCGCAGCATCTATACGCATCTCTGCAAAGCCGTCAGCCAACTCATACCCGCGGTGCCCCGCCCCGCCCCTGCCGACGCCGCCGCTGATGATGCTGACTAACAAAAAACAAATAAGCAGCCATCATTACCGCTGTTTCCCGCGTTCCCCGCACCGCGGATAATTGGTCCGTGGAGTCGTAGCGCTGTGTGTGAGGATGTGCGCCAGTGTGCAGAACTCTCTACTGCGAGCTCTTGATAAATGAATCTAATTACAGCCACACTGAAACACGACCCCAACCCCAATGTTACGGCAAACGTTTCCTCAACGTCCTGCAAACCTTGAGAAATTTCGCTTTGATGCGTTTGTGGAAAACTGCATTCATGAGTGTGTGTGTCTGCGGTGGTTAGGGTGTGTGTGCTCGTGTGCCTTTTTATGTGTTCGTTCAAGGTTTGAGGTCTATGTCTCTCACTAATGCATCAAGTGTATAGAGTGAGAAGAAAGGTGACCCTTTTATTAGGAACACTAAGACCAGCCAATGCTCTTGGAGTTATCTTGTCCACAAAGACTGATATCGCTGTGTCAGTGTTGTTCTTGGGATCAGCGAAATAGTGCTTACCAAGGAGTTACATTATAGACCACCAGTGAGTAGCAACTCTAATGCTGTGCTTACAAGTGCCATGCCTTTCAGTTGTCTAAAGTTAGCCAGCTAATGTTAGCAAGCTTTTCATGCTGGTAAGCAGAGATTGGCAGAGATTCATCTTATTCAAAAAAACTGAAATAGCTTTTACCTGGTGAGTTCCTTCCAACTCTCATGTCACCTTCACTCTTGAATTGCTCGCCTTTCGAGATTTCGGAGGTTCGAACTGTTGTGGTTTTCCGACTCGATGTTTACAAATTTTTGAGGTCGCCTTGTTCGTGAATAATTGGAGGGAGACAAAATCTTCAGAAGCCATCTTTATACCCACAGTGAGCAGTCCCTGGCCAGGCAGTGCTAATTCGGCATTCTTTACAGAGCAATATTTATGGTAAAAACTCAACAAACTTTGCTCCAATCAGAATACATGGGTTGTAACCATCTTGTCTTTAACTTTTTTTTACTCTCCAACTTTGTTTTGTTAAACCATGGCGGAATATTAAGTATGGGATTTTTAAAAAATCAAAGGAATATATACTAAAATGGACTGGAAAATTACAATTTATGAGTGGAAAAACTCTTTCTGATGAATAGGATACAAGCAGATACATAAATGATTCAATTGATTATATTTTCAGTAACAACTAATGATTTTACTGAACAAATATTGATCAAAGCTACAGAAATCAAATACATCCTCTGATTATGCTTTTGAATCAACTAAACAGAAGCCTGCTTACTAATCAAAGCTACAGAAGCCCACTGCTTATGTGTGTGTGAGCTGCTCTTGCATGTGTGAATTGAATTGTTTGTATGTGTGCGTCTGTCTGTGTGTGAACTGTTTGTATATGTGCGTGCTCATGTGCACGTGTGCTGCGTGTGTATGTGTGCTCTGCTTGTGTGTGTGAACTGCTTGTATGTGTGTGTGTGTGTGTGTTTTATATGTATGTGTTCATGTGCTGCTTATGCCTGTGCATGTATCTGTGTGCACTGCTCATCGCCTCCCTATGCGTATGTGAACTACTTGTATGTGTGCGTGTGTTATGTTATGTGTGTGTGTGTGTGTGCGTGTGTGTGTTACTGCTGCCTACATAATATGGTTATTGATTATGATTATTGATTATGGTTATTCAACATGGCAATTGATCCACTGACGAATATGATGAGAAATATTGGAATATAATCCTCAACAGAACCTCTGGCCGACATCCTCGCTATCCATATGCGACGCAAGGGAGAAAAGCCTTTGCGGTTTTATGACATCATCACAGCTGAGCTGTGATTCATTGGTGAAATGTAATACTGCTGGTCAAATATTATCAGACTTTGCGGGTCGTCCTGCCACTTGATGCATTTCTTTACACCTTTCTCTGTTTCTTTTGTCTTTCTGCTGCAGGTGGAGAGAGAGATCGCCATTCTGAAGCTGATAGAGCACCCTCACGTATTAAAGTTGCATGATGTCTATGAAAATAAGAAATATTTGTGAGTATAATTTTCTATGATATACATGCACCCCATCCCAGTGAGAATGATGGCTTTTGGTCCCTGAGCTGGGCGACGTGCCGTTTGCCGTGGTCATTGTAAGCCGCCTGTTGAGACGCGAGCAGAGATTTGTCAGTACAACCGCAATAATGACTGTGCAGAACCTTCGTTTGGTCTCGCCTAATTGAAAAGTCATTTGCGTAAAGAGGAAGGCAGCCCTGTAAACACAACGGTAATCCGCTTAACATCTGTCCGCCGTCTTCGACTTCCACAAATATTTACCATCACAGAAATTATATCCACAGTAGGTTAATCTATTTTTTCTTTGATTTCTCCTGGCACACCTCCCCCCCCCAGCTTAACGGAAAGGGGAGTGTTTATTTTTGACATAGTCCTATTTTATGGAGTGATTAGTTACTGACTGAGGTTCTGTCATGACTTTCGCACTAACAGTGCATTAGAATATCAGGTTTTCATTATCTGTTGGCGAAAATCTTCTGCATCTGATCAGAGATTCTTTTTACATTTGCTTTTCTGGCAGTTATAAGCGGTAGCTTGAAGTAACACTAGGCGTCTGTGGGTTTGAGGGCGGACCTTTCAAATCCTGCCGTTAAATGCCCACCACCAATCACAACACACCACGATGCTTCCAAAGCCACGCCTGAAAACCTGTGCAACCATTCTGCACGCGGATAGAGGCGTGGGCATCTAAAGGGGGGGTTCGATTGACAGCTGGATCATTCCAATCATTTGAGTTGGTCATACGTTTGATTGGCTTTTGTTTTTTTAGCTCTTGCCCCGTACAGGATAGACGTATTTTTTTCATTCCAGTGTCAAACATCTTATGTTTAATAGCTCGATCGATCACTGTAGAGATAGAATAAGAATTTTTAAGAATTGTAACAAATCTGCGGGGGCCTAGTGTACCTTTAAGAATATGTATGGAGTCATTGTGCTGCCATCAATATTTGCGCCTAAAATGTTTTACCGCTCATTAATTGGTACCTGCAAATTTCCTATATTTCCATCCAGAGCCTTACTTCACCCTGGGCTTCATGATTGATAAATGCATCAGAGCCCAAATTCGCTATGGTCTCTTTTTCTCCATTTAATTTTTTTTGTTGAAATATTCTGACAGCTGAGACTGATTACTCCCCCGATTTGGGATGTGAGAGATTCTGCTCACAAATCATGTTTGACCCCTTTCTCTCCTAATTTGAATAGCGCTGACGGGTAATCGCTTCAGCTGATCCAGTAATCTCCCAATGAATCAAAGCCTCTCGGGGTAGAGGAGGGCGGGGCACTGTTGGGGGAGGAGAAAGGGATAGAAGGAGGCGGCTGCAGAATGTTAGTGACATCCCCATTGTGATGTCAGTGATGTGGCTCCGCCCACAGGAACAGAGCAGAGAGTTAAGATCTTGACAGCAGGGTTTAAAGATTGGACAGTATTACCTCTGATCAGGATGTGAATTTTTCACGTACTTGTATATCTGCAGGGTGCAAATATTGCCCTCTTCAGTGGTGTAGAGACATTTATAGTCCAACAGAGGGGGGGATAGAGTTGCATGTGTGTATTGTTTCATGTTGTATTTGTATGTTATTTTTAGCTTGAATGATCTGAAATAAAATGACGTTTAAAAAAAGATCCTGATTACAGATTCTGCCCAAACATGGGCCTATCCCGGGGTCAGCAATGGCTTTGTGTCCAGAGCAGAGACAGAGAGTCGAACAGCACATGGATAATGCTCTGTGCTGGAGACTCGGGAGGTTGCTAGGTCATAGGAAAGAGAAGCCTAAAATATGAGCATCACTGGATCACAGCCAGAGGGCCATAATGGGAGTACTGGGAGACATGAATTATCCACTGACTACAGCACAGCCCTGTAGCATTAATGGCAGATCAGTGACCACGCCTCCTCTGAAATCAAATTGGTAAATGACGATCGCAACTTGTTGGAACATAGCATCAGTGGACACACCTCCCTTTGCATCTCATTGGGGTAATGGTACTTGCTACTGCATGGAAAAAAAAGCTCATTGAGAGATCAGTGGCCTGACATCCTTTTGGCTGGATCTTGATTACGTCGCAATCACAGTGTGATGGCAGAGGCCTTTAGGAATTTTGGCTGGTTTGGCCTTTGCCTCCTCTTGTATCTCATTGGCTGAAATTTCTTTGCTTCTCATGGAGTCTACTATGACTTGAATTTCGGGAAATGCTGTTCTTAAAATCACTAGCGAGTATACCAAGAGAAAGGACTATCAGCGAAAGCCTCTTTGGAGAAGGTTTATGTTTCATGGCTCTGGGAAATCTTACGGGGTCACAGGGTATTAATGAAAAATGGCACCACTTATGGATGCAGCTAAAGGGTTAAGTTGCGAGCGGAACTCCAGAGTTTGAGGTGCAGTGCTGAACTGCACTCTTCACTTTTGATTTAGTCTTTGAAGGCCAGTGAAGGGGTGAGGATGAAGGTTTTGAAAGAGGTCAGAGAAAAAGTATTTTCAAGTCCGATATTTTTCTAAGGCCGGAATCCTCTGTTGCAGTCTCTTGGGAGAGAGAGAGCGAGAGAGAAACATCATTTCATATTCACTTCTATCCACTGGAAACATGCTGCATCACTGCTGGAAGCATCACTGAGGCAGCTCTACCAGTGTCAATAGGAGCACCAGGACTGGATGAGGGGAACTGGCCAATGAAATCATCCCCGGGGGAGTAGCAGGACTTGGAGTTTGGCGGTTTTTCAGTTCTGTTAATCTCAGTCAATATTTAATGGGTTAGAAGCCAAGCCGTCTGTTCTTTAACGGTCCAGAATCAGGTTTCGGGTGCAGACCTGCCCCGACGGATAGTGTGGATCCTTTAAATGTGCCTTGCGTTTGGATATGTGTGTGTGTCTGCGTGTGTCATTGCATGTTTACAGGCTTGCGTCTGTCCATGTGCCAGTGCGTGTGTACAGGCTTCTGTGTCTCTGGTGTCAATGCATGTGCAGAGGCTTGTGTGTCTGTCTGTGTGTGTGCGCGCACTGTAACTCACACGGACTGTTCTGTGTGTTTCCTGCAGGTACTTGGTTCTAGAACACGTGTCCGGCGGAGAACTCTTTGACTACCTGGTAAAAAAAGGACGGCTCACACCGAAGGAAGCGCGGAAGTTTTTTCGACAAATAATCTCCGCGCTGGACTTCTGCCACAGTCACTCGATATGGTAAATATATGACTGCAGGTGTGAACCCCCATTCTCTTCTTCTACACAGTTCCCGAAGTTGGATTGGTAACTTTCTTATTCTTTTTTAACCCCAATGAAATTAGTGCAGTTGTAATCTATTTTAATGACCTGTGGGGTATGGACCATGAGAGTTTTTGTCCCTTTTTTGATTTTGGTTTAGGTCATAGAGGAACGGCATAGATTTATTTGGAGGACTAAAACTGCTGAAAATATTTTTGTAACCATCTAGGGTCCACAAACGCTGAATACTGATACTGACATGCATACTGATGTATATTTTTATAAGTCATTAGTTTGTTTTTGGTATATTTTAGTGGTTAAAATTACTGAATTTTTTATGAATGCGTTCAATATTTAGATGTTTACGATTCAAGTGCAATGTCCCAATCGTGAAAAAATCCTTTCACACAAAATCTAGGCATTAATGGGAAGCTCTTAAATCAGTGGTCGTCAACCCCAGTCCTGGAGTGTCTGCTGGTTTTTGACGTTACTCTGCACTTAATTGATGAATGAAAGCAGTTCATTACACACTTAACTCATCTCACCTGGTGTCTTAGGTTTAAACTCAGCACACCCTGTGCTCTTAGCAATACTCCTGCACTAAGGGAATAATAAACCAATCAATCAATTACCAGGAACTACCCACAAGACTCCTAGAGCCAATTAAACAGACATGCAGGTTGTGACGGAAGTCTATGTGGAAACCAAGATTTGTCAATGTAGTTGGACATTTAGCATTGTTGTAATCCGGACAAAGTAGAGGTTCAAAGTAAAGATAAAAGTTTATAGGGCAGGGGTAGCAAGCCCTGGTCCTGGAGAGCCACAGGGTGTGTGAGTTTGGTTTTCTCCACCCTATTTAAACCTAACCTCAGACACCAGGTGAGATGAGTTAAGTGTGTAATGAGCTGCTTTCGTTCATCAATTAAGTGCAGAGTAACGTCAAAAACCAGCAGACACTTCGCCCCTCCAGGACTGGGGTTGACGACCACTGTCTTGAATGGAACCACATTTTTCCCAGATCCCTGATATGTTTGGTCTAAATTTCTGTCCTTTGGATTCATCTGAGGGGTTTCATGGCTGCAGCGCTAACTTGAGATTCAA